>JAIUZE010045416.1:0-46434 GCA_022085475.1 Heliosperma pusillum | reverse complement strand
ACACTAAAATTATCATACATATTTTACCATACTTTCCTCAAGGATACCAACTCTCACCACCATAGGGTGAAATTAGATCTATACCATTTTCCTCAAATCACAAATTCATTCTAACAAACACTAATAGTCCACAAAGTCTAAAATTCCTCCAACCAAGTACAATATGCCACAAACTAAAGGGTATGGCATCCACAAAAATGTTACAAGAGGAAGGTAAGGATACCAATGGTAAGATGGAGGAATTATCAAGAGTAATTTCCAAGAGGCAAACAAGATGGAAGAGAAAGAAGCACCTAGATAGAAGGAAGAAAGCATAATACAGTAAGGATGAGAGAATTCATAGATGAGGAAGAAATACACTTTAATTAGACTTGTCAATCTTCAATCTCCGGTAAAGGATACTTTTTCTAGGTAACACATGATCCACCTTAAGACGGTAGATACAAACAAACATAACATCACTCAACACAATCAACAAACAAGTTAGAACCTAACAAACATCAAGTACACCAAGACTACCAAGTAAAGTCCTTAATTTCTACCCATCTCTCATTATTATTTCAAGGTCAAGTAGTTTAAGTTTAGGGTGCACGTGTGTGCGTCAGAAGCGTCATAGGCTTAGATACCAACTGTGACAACCCTCGCGATAGCGGAAATATAAAACATACAAGCATGTGAATTATATAGCGGAAATATGAAGTTTTTTAAACTTTTATACATGCAAGAAGAAGTATACGAGGAGTGTCAAATATTACAAACTAAAGTATGAAATACAACAAAGAGACGAAGTCTCTCAAAATGTTATAAATGTCAAAGTGATTAGCAACTAGCTAAAATAACGTCTAGAGGTAATTCTTCCAGGGGCAACGCCCGCTAGCTCACACCCGAACCCAAAATATCATAAGCAAAAAGCCATCCAAATCAAGCAACATGTTCATCCATACAAAACATGAACATTTCGCATCCAATGCAAAACATGAACATGTTCATAAGGGTCCTAATCTAAACCTGGCCAGATTCTCGGAATCACATTTTCCAATTCGACATGCGATGACATTTCGCATCCCAGACTCGGTCAATCAATGACGCCGAGTACCCCAAATTCGGTAGAACAATTCACGAAAGAGGCGGAAAAAGAGCACAAGCCTCATAACAAGCGGTACGCTACATGCAAATAACACCACCTCGCAAGTACACAACATTTGACGGCCGGGTCGATCAACGCATAGCGTTCGTCTCCCAACAACGTCGTCGTATGCCCACTAACACATGCAATTAAGCAGTAGGATACCTCCCCGTTCCGACCTTCCAGCCTTACGAACGTGGAGGTAGCCAAGGGAATGAGAGCACAAAGCACAAGACAAAATAGTGCTCAAACCGTAACATTTGTAAAAACCGACTCAAAGTGGGAACATACCAAAAACCGTCACAAAACATGAGAATAGGGAATCATATAAGTTTAAATATGATAAACATGATTCAATACATGATACATAAGCATTAGAACAAGTTTATGAAGCATAATGAATAAAAACATAGATCACCTCTCCAAAACAACGTTGTTTGGAAACCAACGAAAACAAGGGTCCACTTCAAACGGTCATAACTAGAGTTCTAGACATGCAAATGCAGAAATTCCAAATGGAGGTGATAGCTTATCCTCTTACGGTTCTAACGGGATGTCACAAGCCCAAAACAAGTAAGTAACGAAGGCGATATGATCATTTTACAAAAAGGGGTCAGTGTAGGAAAACTGCAGTCGGCCGCGCGTAACGCAGCCAGCGCCCCCACGACGCAGCCTGCGTCCGACGACGCAGCCAGTCCTACACGGGATTCAGGCACAATCAAATCGCAACAAGTTATCAACCAAAAATCCTCATTTATCATCACAAACCATCAATTCTCATATCAATTAACGACTAACAACAACCAACAACAACAACACAAGTCCTAAGCATACTAACCATAATCTAAATACGATTACTAGCCTAGAAAACACATAAAATACGTAAATGATATTGAGTAACCCTTCACCGTTACCTTTTCGCGTCTTTAATCGATTTCTAAACCTTCCTAGTCACCACCTACATACAATTAGATAATAAAAGATGAATATCATTCACCTTGAGAAAGACGGATAATTTAAAAAGCTAGAAAGACGGTAATTTTATTACCACTACGGATAGAGGAAGATGAGAGGGGAAGAATAAGACGAACTTACGAAAATTTGAGCGAGTAACGAAGGAGTAGCGACGAATCTAAGACGGATCAAAAATGGAGGCAAGGTTTTATGGGGTGTTCTTAGAGAAGAAGGAAGAGTTGAGTTGTGTTGTGTTTGTGTGAGGATGAATTAGGTTAGGAGTAGTATGAGGGAGTATAAGGGAAAAAGTTAAGAAAAAGTCAAAGACGGCTTAAGATGGGTTTTACTTGAAATCTTGCGAAAATTCCAAATACGAACTCGGAAATTCTAAATTCGACTCGGAAAATTAAATTCTAAAATAAAACTAAAATTCGCTGAAAAGTATCCGTAAAATATTTTTACTATAAAAATAGGGTACATTTGCGTGTGTTACAATCACCCCACCTTTTAAAAAGTTTCGTCCTCGAAACTTGAGAGTAGAAAACAAAAGTATCAAGTTCAAAATTAATACGAAAACTTTTATAAGGGAGAAACATTTATGAAATGATGTTCTTCTCGAAAACGTTTTAAGGAAATTTTTTTCATAAGTGCAAAACTTTATTTACGAATCACAAGAGTGCCCGTCGTGAACGAGAACTCTAGCTATCAAAAATCAAATCAATGTCGAATTAGTGAAATCGAAAATCAAAACAAATGTTAGTAAGTGTAGGACTAGTTATCAGACGTCTCCAATAACAAGTGCAAACATCCAACCAAACGCAAAATCCAAATATAAAAGCAAAAGAAATCCATTTTCTCCAAAAAGAGGGTACAAAATCCATCTTTAGACTTCTTTAAAAAGTTAATTTAGAAATACAATATGGAAATTCGAAGGTTTTCTCAAAGATAAAATCAAAATAACACGACATTACACGTACATAGAGCGACTCGCACTACAAAACGAACGCGGGAAACTGACGGACAAAATCCGTCAGTAACAATGAAAATCCGTCAGTAATTTAAACTACTGACGGAATTTCCGTCAGTACGACGCGTCACTTCATTTGGTAACGAAAAAACGACTTCTGACGGATTTTCCGTCAGTATTTGAAACTACTGACGACTTACTGACGGACGGTTCGTCAGGCAACTCAATTGGAAAGTCAACATAATATTGACTTTACTGACAGAAACTGCCGGAAAATCCGTCAGGAAAGTCAAGATTGACATGACTTACTGACGGAAATTCCGCCAGGAAAGTCAAGATTATCTTGACTTTTCTGACGGAAATTCCGTCAGTAAGTCAAGTCAATCTTGACTTTCCTGACGGAAATTCCGTCAGTAAGTCAAGTCAATCTTGACTTTCCTGACTGATTTTCCGTCAGTAACTCAAGTCAATTTTGACTTTCCTGACGGAATTTCCGTCAGTACTTAAAAGAGTAGTGGCTGGATACAGCAGCCTGCTGTCCAGCCACAATGCGTTTTTTTGCATTGTTTTAAACGTTGAAAATTAACAAAACCTGCAATACAGAAAATACATACGTTCACCGCAAAGCGGTAATTCATACTCACATCGACCGCACGGTCGGAAATCAACAAAAGGCGATAAAAATAAAGGTGAAGACCGATGGAAATTGGAAAAAGAATTCATTACATAAAATCAAAAAACAAATTCATACAACTTGGGGATTTACAAGCTTACAAATTCAACTGTTCCTAACTTAGGTAAATTAAACATTACTAACCTAAGGGGGTAACGGGAGGTACTCCAAAACCGTGCCCGTCGTCCGCGTTGTCATCTCTTGGACGTGGAGGAGGGAAGTTGTTGCACAAGTCCGGGGGAAGAAATCTCATCATAGCCGCTTGCATGGCAGCCATTTGCGCGGCTTGGTGATCCATTTGTTGTTGATTGGCCCGTACTTGTGCTTCAAGGGCAAGTCGGGCGGCTCTCTCATGTTCTCGTTCATTCGCAAGTGCATTCAATTGTTCCTTCATTTGAGTATTCTGAGTTGCGAATTGGGTGTAATCTGTAGGATTGTAGGAGAAAGAAGCGCGTGCACTTTTGTTGCATGGTGGATCATACCACACTTGTTTCCCCTTGTCTCCTACCCCGAAGAGCCTTAACTTCTTATCGAATCCGTCAACCGCTTTATAGTATGCACGGAATTCGTCTGGGGTCTCGCCAGTTGGCGTTTGCTGACTCATCTCCTCGGTGTAAGCTTCCTGAACCCACAAAAAAGAAATTATATAATTAAAAACATTAAGTAATCAAAACAAAACGAAACTAATAAATAGTATTAAAATTAGATATAAAAAAACTCCTTAGTAATTATTAGACAAACTTACGTTTGTCTTAGCAGCTCTAGGGTTAACCCACTCGCCCTTCTTGTTCTTTTTTGTTTTCTCAAACAACTTGTACGGCGTAGGATCAACCTGAAAGTATTATAAAAACATTAAGTGATATATCGGCAATATTAATCCTTCATAATTAATATCCTAAATTGTATGTGAAGTAAAAATAAAGGACTTACCAATTCTTTAAACGCATCGGAACAACTCTTCCGGCCTAGAGTATGGGTGCCCACCGCTTTCTCGCCACCTGACCGTCTATTAGCCTTGTTTATGTTAGACCTCTTGGCGAATTCGGGATCGCTTTCGGGCCTATTTCTAATGTTTTCCCACCAACTTTCAGGCACCCAATCCGGCCTATTTTTGTTATACTTGCAGCCATTGACAAGTGAGGTAATCCGCCTCGTGACATGTTTCTGCCAGTCGGGCTTCGGGTCGTAGTTCGGATCGACCGAGTTCACATGATTCTATTTCATCATAAACAACTTGTTAGTAATTGCTGAAATTGTATAACTACACTTTTTGAATGAAAACAATTACTTTTTAGTAATAGATACAACCGTAATAAAATATACCTGAAAGTACTCCCACATCCGCCTACGCTGGTAGTGGCTCGCTTCACTCCATTTGGTGAAGTATTCTCGGCTTATGGTACGAATAAAAGACCAAGTAACGTATTGCTTGATCGGCTTGTCGTCCCACCTGAAAAATATACATATTAGAACGAACGCGATAATAAAAGATAATAGAAATTATCGTAAAAGTGATAATAAAATAAAGTTTGCGATAATAAAAGTATTCTATATATAAATTAATTAGACACTTACCATTGGCCTATAGCAGGATTGCGAGACAGAATACTCCGGTTACTCTCCTGCTGTGGCGTCGGGATCGCCACCTGCTCCTGCTCCTGCTCCTGCTCCTGCTCGTAAAAGGCAGCATCCTCCTCGTTCCGCTCATCGTCGGCACGACGAGAACGACTAGTACTGCCACCTATGATTCGTCTGATAAACGATCCACCTGCCATAAGTAAAAGCTATATACAATGGAAATTGTTAGGTAGTTCAATATATAAAAACCGTGAGCAAACTTCTTGAATTACAATGCAAAGTTTCAAGTTTGATTATAATTGTACTTTGACAAATAGATTAAGACGGAAGGCAAAATTAAATTAACAACAAAAATAAATTAACAACAAATAATTTCATTATCAAAAACAATAATGGCTACTATCCTACGTCAATTAAAGACAAACAAGTGATTAAGACGTAGGGCGAAATTAAATTAACAACAAAAATTTCATTAACAAAAAAAGTAATGGCTACTATCCTACGTCAATTAAAGACAAACAAATGATTAAGACGGAGGGCGAAATTAAAATAAAGACAAATATAATACCTAAGGATGAAAATAAACAAAGAAAGCGGCGACAAGCAGTGACGGCGACAAGTAGCGGCGGTCGACGGTCGGAGGTAGCTAGTGGTGGTCGTCGGATCTACAACAAGCAACTAATAAAGAACATAAAAATTAACAAAAGGAGAAAAAGAAAGAGAATGAAATAGTTAATTAAACTTACCAAGGATGTGGTGGTCGGAAAGTAGTCGCCGGAGGAAGTTAGTCGGTGGTAGTGAGGGAGCCGGTGGTCGGAATGTGTATTTAATTGATTTGGGGGTTAGGTTTTGGGTAAAATGAAGAAAGAAGAATGACGGGCTGATTGTGCGATTTCAACATAAAAAGAACATTTCTGACGGAAATTCCGTCAGGAATCCGTCAGTACTTGATACCTATTCTGACGGAATTTCCGTCAGAACCTGTGTTTGACTGGGATGTGTTTGACTGCATTATTAGTGGTTACTGACGGAAATTCCGTCAGTTTAATGGATAATTACTGACGGATTTTCCGTCAGTATCAGTAATTGCTGACGGAATTTCCGTCAGTACCCGTAAGTAAATTTTGCCGCCTTTGACTTAGTCAACGCGCCATTTTTCACTGACGGTTACTGACGGATTATCCGTCAGTTTTAATATTCCGTCAGTATTCCGTCAGTCATAAAAAATCACTGACGGAATTTTTTTTCCGTCAGAAAAACCGTAAGTTTCCCGAGATTTCGTTGTAGTGTCGAACATCAAGTTCACAAATCACGATAACAAAATATATACAAAACACGCAAAAATGAAACAAATCGAACTCTTAGGAATAGGAAGATCACGATAAAGTCGGCATGAAGATCTATAAGAATTCGATATCACTAACTCTACTAATAAACCAAATCCTCAAGAGAATGCAATTTACCCAATTTGCAACTCATCATTTTCAATCATCAGAAATCCTACAAAAATATTCCATAATCACGAAACTTCGAGTAACAAATCCCAATTATTCGAATCCAATTAGAATCTACTAAGGTCCATCGGCACGGTAGACTCCACAACTAACAATCCACATGAAAGATTTATTACGCACTCTAATCTTCTTAGTTTCATCAAAACTCTTACTAGAAACTACAACCAAAATATTTATCTATGGAAACATGATCACTAACAACCACAAAGTAAAGGACTTACCATGAAATCCTTTAATCCAATTTACTTCAAACTCATTATCCTAAATTTACAATGAACTTTCTCATCCTCGAAAATCAAAACACAATCCACGCAACCAAACATAATTATCTAAGAACCAACTAGTCTCATCCAAAGTCTCACGACAAGGGAAAATCCACAATCCATTATCAATTATAATGATTCTTTAATACGCCATAATATTCTTAATTTGATCACTACTATGCTCGAAGCCTCAAATACAAATAGTCACATTAGCAAATTATGGTGGTTACTAATCCTCTAGATAAATGGGTTCACCATTCTAACTCTATAATCCATAACAACTGAGCATTCATTATCCAAAGCTTGCAATGAACATTTCTCAATCTTGAACTATGATTCCTAAAGAATAAAAGAAAATTACTAATTCCAAACCACAAATGATCAATCACTTGGCAATCAGACAACCATTCAAGTCATCTAATTCATCTAAAACTAAAAATGAATCGATTTTCATTTATGACAAAACTCCTCAAACTTTGGGTACCGGTTCAATTTCCCTAAAGCAAAGTCTCTTTTAGAATCCACCAATTAAAGACATCTAATTCCCAAATGACATACTAAGCAACCGATATAGTACCCAACAACAACGAACTATTATCATGATTAACTAAATTCTCAAAATAACACTAGAGTACCAAGCTCCAAATCCAAAACTACTAGGAGAAGATGTATTATCACTATTAGGATTCATCCTCCAGCTTAAGTCCTATTTTCCATGATCAAATACAACCTGAAATTTGCTCAATCCAAAAACACATATTCTAACCTAAGAATTCCAAATCACATTACACTTAGTCTCTGAGCCTTACAAATGGAATACCCAATCCATTAGAGAAAAGATGCAGGAGCAACGAGATAGGAAACGATAAGGAATCTCAAGGAGAACACAAGAATAAATAAGGCACGAGATTACAAGAGAGGAGCGCTGAAAATAACGAGGTCAAGGAAGAGACAAAGCAGATGGTAGAGTTATGAAGCTATCCGAGTAAGAAAGAAGATACGAGCATGCGATTTCTTAAAGATCAATCTTGACAAAAACATTCAAGAATGGAAATGAAAAGGAACAATGGCACGGGTAATGGTTTAAGGTTTAATCCACAAAATTTCTCCTTTCAAACTTAAGGCGATAGTAAAACAACTTAATTATTCCTTTACAAAGGCCTCTTATAAGGGACCATCATACCACGTACAATCATCAAAGTAAGGTACACCTAGATTTGATAAATCGACTACAACCCAATTCATCCATCCTTTCATATCACACGGAATCCCAAATGCGGAATTGCAACTCAAGTATAATAACATTCCTTTAGCTCAAATATTCCACACAACCTCAAAGGTTTCTTTAACTGAAGGACTAACAAATACTCTCTTATACTCGGTCATTGTCGAGTCTATAGCCCACGAGTTCATTTTTATCAAAGTACAACCTCAAGTCAAACATCATCATTAACGTCCCAAGGTATTTCCATCATAACTCACATCATAATTCTCAAGTAATATGGTTCAACTTACAACGAAACCTTACTACTCCAAACGAGTCTCCGATACCATAAGATAAGATCATATCTTTAAATCCAAGAACTATAGCCAAATGCTTTTTCACCAAGCCTATACTCTAACACAGAAACTAGAATCCACAAGAAGTCACTTAGTCTCAAAAGCATTTTACAACTCAAGGCATCATTCAAACTCCTAAATTCAAAAGAATTAAATCGCTAATGGGTTAAGAAGTCCTAGCCAACTCATTCAACCTTACACCATCAAATATCATGAACTATTTACACATTAGTCATGACAAGCATCAAGCATTAAAATCATCAAACTTATCTTACTACCTTTCCTTAGAGTTACAACCAATCATCAATATAGGGTGAATTTAGATCTACACCATTTTCCTCAAATCACAAATTCATTCTAACAATCACTAATATTCCACAAAATTCAAAGTTCTTCCGACCAAGTATAATATACCACAAACAAATGGGTATGGCATCCACAAAAATGTTACAAGAGGAAGGTAAGGATACCAATGGTAAGATGGAGGAACTATCAAGAGTAATTTCCAAGAGGCAAACAAGATGGAAGAGAAAGAAGCACCTAGATAGAAGGAAAAGAGCATAATATAATAAGGACGAGAGAATTCATAGATGAGGAAGAAATACACTTCAATTAGGCTTGTAAATCTTCAAATCTTCGGTAGAGGATACTTCTTCTAGGTAACACAATGATCCACCTTAAGACGGTAGATACAAACCAACATAACATCACTGAACACAATCAACAAACAAGTTAGAACCTAACAAACATCAAGTACACCAAAGACTACCACCTTAGGTCCTTAAGTCTACCCATCTCTCATTTATTATTTCAAGGTCAAGTAATTTAAGTTTAGGGTTCACGTGTGTGCGTCGGGAGTGTTTAAGCTCTGATACCAACTGTGACAACCCTCGCGAATGCGGAAATATAAAACATACAAGCATGTGAATTATATAGCGGAAATGTGAAGTTTTAAAAACTTTTATACATGCAAGTTAAATAAAACGAGGAGTGTCAAAATCTTACAAACTAAGTGCGGAAAATAACAAAGAGACGGAGTCTCTCAAAATGTTAACAAAGAACAAGTGTTTAGCAAATAAGCTAAAATCGTCTAGAGGTTAATCTTCCAGGGACAACGCCCGCTAGCTCACACCCGAACCCCAAAATATCATAGCCAAAAAGTCATCCAAGCAGCAACCTGTTCATTCATGAAAAACATGAATGCCACAGTCAGTGGGGAGTAACTCCGGGTTCTCCCAGCCATATCACATTAAACGTACATATAAGGAAATACAAAAGTAAAATCATGCATATATGAATATACATGTGAATTACGATAAGAATAGATAGGCAATTCGATAAGTAATGATAAGAGCATATGGAATACAAATCCGAACCCATCATGTTATTCAAAGACTCGGGAAAGACACTCCTAGGAAACCGAATACGCTCACTAGGGCTTGCATATCACCGTTAGCGGTATAAGATTGATAAGATTGAGACTCGACATACAAACCAAGTCAAGTCATGCGATGATCACAATAAATCCAACATATTATCATCCATTCACGAACCAAGACATTGACGGTGTCCAATCATGCAATGACCATGAATAATATCATGAAATCACGAATTCAAAGAAAAGGACGGACACAAGACGGACAATCTCTCACGGTTAAATGAAACGCACTAGCACGTGTACAAGGCACAGTATGATTAACAGCATCCAGAGGGATAAGCTTTTCCCTGAATGACTCATACACGATGCAACTTTCGTATATGAGAGTAATTTCCTCCTGGTAGGACGACGATAATAAATTATCAGGGGGTCCTAGTCTAAACATGGCAGATTCTCGGGAATAAACACGTTTTCCGATTCGACATGCGATGACGTTTCGCATCCAAAACTCGGTCTTACACATGACGCCGAGTACCCCAAATTCGGTAGATCAATTCACGAAAGAGGCAGAAAAGAGCTCAAGCCTCATAACAAGCGGTACAACATTTGACGGCCGGGTCGATCAACGCAATGCGTTCGCCTCCCAACAACGTCGTCGTATGCCCACTACACATGCAATTAAGCAGTAGGATACCTCTCCGTTCCGACATGCCAGCCTTACGAACGGGAAGGTAGCCAAGGGAATGAGAGTACAAAGCTCAAGACAAAATAGTGCTCAAACCGTATCATTTGTAAAAACCGACTCAAAGTGGGAACATACCAAAAACCGTCACAAAACATGAGAATAGGGAATCATATAAGTTTAAATATGATATACATGAGTCAATACATGATACATAAGCATTATAACAAGTTTATGAAGCATAATGAATAAAAACATAGATACCTCTCCAAAACAACGTTGTTTGGAAACCAACGAAAACAAGGGTCCACTTCAAACGGTCATAACTAGAGTCCTATACATGCAAATATAGAAATTCCAAATCAAGGTGATAGCTTATCCTCTTACGGTTCCAACGAATGGTCACAAGCCTAAAACAAGCAAGTAACAAAGGAGATATGATCATTCTACGAAAAGGGGTCAGTGCAGTGAAACTGCACAAGTCACGACCGTGACTTCTATTTCACGACCGTGAGATGTGTGACCAAATCACCCGAGAACCTTCAACATAAATTCAATCCTTTTATTTCCAATTCTCATAATTCATTTCTAATAACTATCAACAATCAATATTCATCATCAACAATCATCCAATAACAACAATCATCATCCATAACATGATTCCTAAACTTACTAATCGTATTCTAATACGATTTCTAGCATATAAGCATGTAAAACACGTAAATGATATCGAGTAACCCTTCACCGTTACCTTTACGCGTCTTTAATCGATTACTAAGCCTTCCTACTAGTCTCCACCTACAATTAGGTAATAAAAGATGAATATATTTCACCTTGAGAAAGACGGATAATTTAAAAAGCGAGAATGACAGTAATTTTATTACTAATACGGATAGAGGAAGGTAAGAGGAGAAGAATAAGACGAACTTACGTGAATTTTAGCAACAAACGAACGAGCTATGACGATTCTAAGAATGGAAAGATTATGGAGGCTAGGTTTTGATGGTTTCTTAGTGAAGAAGAAAAGTTGAATTGTGTTGGAATGAAAATAGGTTAAGTGGTAGAATGAGATAAGTAGGGGAAAAAGTCAACAAAAGTCAAAGACGGCTCAAAAATCAAGAAAAGTCAAAGACGACTTAAAAGTCAAGAAAAGTCAAAGACGACTTGAAAGTCAAGAAAAGTCAAAGACGACTTAAAAGTCAAGAAAAGTCAAACTCGCCTTAAGACGGGATTCTCATGGAATCTCGCGGAAATTCCAAATACGAACTCGGAAATTCTAAATTCGACTCGGAACATAAAATTCTAAATTAAAACTTAAATTTGCTGAAAGGTATCCGTAAAATATTTTCACTAGAAAAATAGGGTACATTTCCGGGTGTTACAATCATATTCCGCCTAAACCAAACCACCTACTACTACTTAATTGCATGATAATGGACTCCTATAGATTGTATGTTAATTATCATGGACATCCTGATGTCACTCAATATTCTAAAAAGCTATCATCTTAAATTCTTCATTCTCAAAATGCTAGATCATTCGTTCACTTAAATGAATAAAATTAAGGGTTAATTGATAAAAATAATCCAAGCTATTACTGACCCGCTGAAAATAACCTATCCTAGTCATTATCCCATATTAATCTAACCTATACCTTCATTTAACTTTAAACGCCTTAAGAGAAAGGCAACCTCTTTAGCAAGTCACCCTGTTATCTTAAGTCATTCTAAATCTCCAATTTAGTCTTCTACATTTCTTAATGCCTTCATCTTCCTTCATATTCATCTTCATCCGCATTTACTTTTCATCAGTCACCTACACTCTTCAAATTCAACCTTCGACCCTCTAAATCATCCTCATTTTTGTTTACGTTATTAGCTATCTTGTATGATTCACAAACAGTTAATAGATGATTAATCCTGTAATCCATAAAGATCACAACTTTGACTTGACAATTACAAATGGACAATAACCCATAAACAATCATTTGCAAAACATAAGAACACTTGCCTTTCAATTAATATCCAGTTACCCAAACAACAATCAAATAAATAAAAATAAAACTTTTCCCCCAAATTGAGTATCCACAGAACTCCTAAAAGAATAGACCAGATAATGACCATGTAAACTAAAGAACCCAAAAAACCAGTCACTACCATAACATCAAATTACCAATAGTCAATCAAAACTTGAAAACAACATACAATCAAAAATTGGGGATTAAAAACTAGTTTCCATCAGTAACCTACAATCGATCCACCACAATCAACAAAAAACCAGTCAAACACAAATATTTTATCAAATTCAAAAAAAACAATCAAGTAACCGAGGACAATCAATGAAAATTCAATAAAAAACACACATATTTATATTATCAAAAACACGGAAGAGGGAAGAACGAAACTAAGAGAAAAATGAGGCGGAGAGTGTGATTAAGGGATTCCAGTGTAATGATGATTTACAAATCTGGGAAAATTAAGAAGGTGAAGATGAAAAAGGTAGAAGATGAAGATTATATGAAGAGGAAAATAAGGTAACCTACAAATAATTGAAATAACCCGTTATAGCAGGTAAGTAGGAGAGAGAGACCATTGTAAGATAAATGAAGGTATAGGTTAGATTAATATGGGATAATGACTAGTTTGGGTTACTTTGAGCGGGCCAGTAATAGTTTGGATTATTTTTATCAATTAACCCTAAAATTAAAGCTGATGGACCTTCCTCTAAAACCTAAAATTGAGATTAGTCTTTATAGGGAAAACTGCTATGAGTCCCTTCTTCGTCGGTAGGCATATAGGACATTACTATCCATATGACCCCTTCTACGTTGGGTAAGTAGTATGTGTTGACCTATTTTACCTCAACATTATAGTCCGGGTAATATCTCGTGATTTTGATGGACTAAAGATAGAATTTACAGAAAGTTATCAACCAGGAATTCTAAAAGTAGAATTAGCCAAGAAGTTGGCTTATCAATTTAAATAAATTGAGTCTTGGGATCATTTATATAATACTTGAGGGAGGTCAATTGTATAAATGCAAGAGTCTTCGCATTAATCGGTTTTGCATTAGACTTAATTAAAACGATGAAAATGCTTATTATGTTTTATCTCCTTTCTCGCAGTGTAACATTCATTTATATCGATAAAACTGTTATAACAAATGGCTGGACATGCTGATGCCCCTATGCCAAGTGCCACGCTCGTGCGTGAATCCTGTCTTAAGATGTTCATGGACAATATGAATCAGTACACGCGACTGAAAAATAACGGGTCCAACTTTGCGGACTGGGAGGCTTCATTACGGAATGCTGCCATAGCTGACGGTAAGCTCAAGTTCTTGACTGAGCCACTACCGCCTAACCCAGGCCCCAATGCAGGAGCCAATGAATCACTTGCTTATAGTGATTTCGTAATGGAGGTGGGTGCGATAAAGAACGTACTCATCTTTTCAATGGAATCTAATTTGCAAAGACGATTCATTGCCCAAGGTGCAAACAAGATTTTCACCACGCTCACTAACGAGTTCTCAAAAGCACCGCAGATCGTTATGTATGAGCTTACCACTCGCTTCTTTGAAGCGAAACTCCAGAAGGGCCAACCGGTTAGCCCACACATTCTTGATATGATCGAGAATCTCGAAAAACTGGAGGCACTTGATTGCAAAATCAAAGAGAGCGTGGTCATTGACCGCATTCTTCATTCACTTCATGATGGTTTTGCCCAATTCAGGGCACATTACTATATGAATGATTTGAAGAGAAATCCTCATCAGGTACACTCACTTCACATACAGACTGAGAAGGATCTGAAATTGAGTAGGAGCCTGAAGCAGGACGTTCTCATGATTACAAACAAGGGTAAGGGTAAGGGCAAGGCTCAGGCCGACCTAGCTGTAGGGAAGCCGAAGTTCAAGAAGCCAGGACAGGGCAAGAGTGGGCGTGGTGAGACTAGCAGTAGCTCACAAGGCAAGACAAAGAGCAAAGAAAACATGGAGTGCCACCATTGCCACAAGACTGGGCATTGGAGGCGGAACTGTCCCGTGTATGCTGAAGACGTAAAAGCAGGCCGTGTCACTCCTGTTGGTATGTCTTGTTTTATTCATATGATTGAGATTAACCATGCAAGTTTCAGAACTTGGGTACTTGATACTGGTTGTGGTTCTCATCTGTGTAATCATTTGCAGGGCCTAAGAAACATCAAAACTCTCGAAAAGGGTGATGTAGACCTGCGAGTGGGGAATGGAGCAAGAGTAGTTGCCGTTTCAGTGGGAACATATGTAATCCAACTCCCAAGTGGATTTGAGTTATTTTTAAATAACTGTTACTATGTACCCAGTTTATCTAAAAACATTATTTCTGTTTCCGTTCTCGATAAAAACGGTTTTTCATTTGTAATAAAGGATAATAGCTGTCTTTTCTCCTTTAACGAAATGATTTATGGTAAAGTAGTTTTCATGAATGGGATTTATGTTTAAAATCAAACCACAGATATATTGCATGTGAGTAATAAAAAGGTAAAGGTTGGTGACAAAGATCAAACCTATTTATGGCATTGCCGTATGGGACACATAAATGAAAAACGCGTGAAGAAGCTCATTGACAATGGGACTATCTCCCCATTTGACTATGCATCATTTGGCACGTGTGAATCATGTCTCATAGGCAAAATGACTCGAATTTTCTTCAAAGGTGTTGGAATGCGCGCTGCTGACCTATTAGGACTCATACATACTGATGTGTGTGGACCTATGTCAATCAACGCTAGAGATGGCTATAGATATTTTATCACTTTCACGGACGATTTGAGTAGATATGGATATATCTACTTAATGAAACGCAAAAGTGAGTCCTTTGATAAGTTCAAGGAATACCAGAATAAGGTTGAAAACCAGCTGGGAAAAAAGATTAAAGCACTACGTTCAGACCGTGGTGGCGAATATCTTTCGAATGACTTTGATCAACACCTTAAAAACTGTGGTGTAGTACTACAGTTAACTCCACCTGGAACACCTCAATTAAATGGTGTGTCCGAACGGAGAAATCAAACATGACTTGATATGGTTCGATCCATAATGAGTCACACGGTTGTGCCTGATTCATTGTGGGGCTATGCTCTTTTGTCAGCTGCTCTTATACTTAACCGAAGTCCGTCTAAAGCTGTTGACAAGACTCCATTTGAAATGTGGAAGGGAACAGTCCCTAACTTGTCCTTTATTCGAGTTTGGGGCTGCGAGGCTTATGTCAAGTTGAGACACGAGGATAAGCACGGCCCGCGATCGGTAAAGACATACTTTATTGGTTATCCAAAAGGAATGTTTGGTCATTACTTTTATTCGCCTACCGAACAACGTGTTTTTGTTGCGGCAAGTGCGAAGTTTCTAAAGAAAGAATTTCTCGAGAACGAGACGAGTGATAGAACCTTCGATCTGTCGGAGATTCAAGAACCAACAACCGAGCAGCCGATGGAGGAAGATGTTCCTTCATCTTCTGCTGCGGTTAATATTCCTGAGGAACCTAGAAGGTCGGGTAGAGTCTCCATACCTCCAGACAGATACATTGGTATGGTCGAGGAGAACGATAGAGATGATGTTTTGCTCCTAGAGAGTAACGAACCCGCTACCTATAAAGGAGCCATGACCTGTTCTGACTCAAAGCTATGGCTTGAGGCCATGCAATCCGAGATGGACTCTATGTTTGAGAACGACGTATGGGATCTGGTTGATTTGCCTGATAAGGTTTGGCCTCTTCAGTGCAAATGGCTTTACAAGATAAAGCATTCCGTAGGGGGACAACCAGACATCTATAAGGCACGACTAGTGGCAAAAGGTTTCATTCAAGTGCAAGGATTGCATTATGATGAAATTTTTTGCACCCGTAGTCATGCTGCGTTCCATTCGGATAATCTTAGCGATTGCCGCTTTTCATGACTATGAAATTTGGCAGATGGACGTGAAAACCGCCTTCTTAAACGGTTATTTGGAGAAGGAGTTGTACATGGTACAACCCGAAGGTTTCATTGACCCTCAGAATCCTAAGAAAGTGTGCAAGCTTAAGCGTTCCATTTATGGACTTAAGAAAGCTTCTCGGAGTTGGAATCATTGTTTCGACCAAGTCATAAAAGCAAATGGTTTCACTCGATCGGTTGAGGAACCATGCTTATATGTCAAGTCGAGTGGGAGTAAAATCGTTTTCTTGATATTGTATGTCGATGACATACTCTTGATAGGGAATGATATTCCTCTCTTATCTTCGGTTAAGGTATGGTTAAAGAACCATTTCCCGATGAAAGATCTGGGCGAGGCACAGCGCATATTGGGAATCCGTATCTACAGAGATAGATCATGACGGATGTTATCACTCAGTCAGGAGTCTTATATAGATAAGATTCTTGAAAGGTTCAGCATGACCAACTCCAAGAAGGGGTATCTTCCAATGACGTCTGGGATGCATTTTAGTAAAGCTTATGCACCCAAGACATCTGAAGCGGTCGAGCGCATGAGTCGAATTCCTTATGCATCTGCTATAGGATCGATCATGTATGCCATGATATGCACACGTCCAGACAAGGCATATGCTTTGAGTATGACCAGTCGGTACCAAGGCAATCCAGGTGAAACACACTGGATGGCTGTTAAAAACATCTTTAAGTACCTACGGAGGACTAAGGATTGGGTATTGACTTATGGAGCAGAGACTGAGCTTTGCGCAACCGGTTACGCAGATGCTAGCTTCCAAACGGATCGGGATGACTCGAAATCTCAGTCTGGATTCGTATTTACTCTTAATGGCGCTGCGGTCAGCTGGAAAAGCTCCAAGCAGAGTGTTATAGCAGATTCTACGACTGAGTCCGATTACTATGCCGCTTCAGAGGCTGCAAAGGAAGCTATATGGATGCGTCAATTCTTACAAGGACTTGCCATAATTCCTAGTTCGAATGACCCGATCACCATCTATTGTCATAATAGTGGTGCCATCTTCCAGGCTAAGGAGCCTAGGTCTAGCAAAAAATCTAGACATGTATTTCGGAAAGCTCACATGATCAGAGATTACGTGGAGCAAAAGGAGATAGTGATAGACAATATTGCTACGGATGATAACATAGCAGATCCTCTCACTAAACCGTTAAGACATGATAAGCATGTAGGGCACGTTACTTCCATGGGAATTAAACGTGTTCCTGAGTTGTATTAGCTGTTTGTATGAATTAGATACATCTTTTGCATGTACTAATAATAACTTCATCGTATTATTTTCATATTTTGTTTTTTCATGTGGATTGTATGGACAACATTGAACACCACAAAGTGAACTTAATAACATTATATGTGTTTTGGTCCGTAATCGCCTACATGAGCTGATAACTCTGGCTATTATATTGTTGAGTCGATTGATGGTGAGTTCAACGAGCAATAAGTCAAATTGTTGACTGATCGATCACAAATACGAGTTGTAAGGATACCTCTTGTAGGACATTGTAATTCGTGATGACGTTATGGAGTCCTATATGTTTAACAACATTCGGTGCCAGGTCGTGGCTTGGACGTCCATAGTGTTCCTAGAGTCGATTCTTTTGACTACCGACTGTCTCTTGAGATTAAGGCAGTTTTTGGGTGACTTTGGCTTCTTTCTCACGGTCGACCGTAACAGGAGGCCAAGCAGATTTTTACTGGGTCATTTCATACTGTGCTTACATCTGCAGGATTCGAGTTGAGGAAAATATCCAACCCTTTATCAGGTTTTGTTATTTCTCAGGGCCACTCGAGGAGTAGTAACTGAAATGCATGGCCATGCTCGAATAATGATTCGTTTATCAGTTGAGTTACTCTCTAGTCGGGAAAACCACTCTTGATACTGATCACTAGTAAAATACGACCTTTGTGAATGCGGACTTTTCAAATTGTTTTACATTGAGTGGGAGAAATTTAAGGATATGAGAATCGGTTATCGCACATACACTTGTAAGGAGAAGTGGGAGATTGTTAGAGCAAGTGTCCTAAACAGTTAGTGTGATAACAGCTAAGTTTCATAGGGTATACTTTGTATTATAATCAGTTGATTAACGTTTATCGATAACGGTTGCCTTGCTAGAAAAGTTTGACGTTATTGTCATTCAGATGGCGGTGATCAACTGATCCCTAAAAGTCACACCTAAAGGATGTGTTTGAGAGATGTGATTATTTGAGAAAATAATCATATTGATGCCTTATTAAATGACTAAAAGGTTAGTCGATGTATTTGACTAAAAGGTTAGTCAATGTGATGATCATACGATTATTTAATAACGATTAAATAATGTTAGCTGGTAATTGAATATAAAATGTTATATTTAATCAATGTATATAAAGTTGGTCTAAACTAAATGTAAACTGTTATATTTAAGTTGGCGGATATGTATTACACGATATTATTATGGTGTATTGTTCCGGCATTACTCGGTTTATGTGACGGTCCATTACTAGTAATAATAAGAATACATATTACATAATATACATATTAATTAGATTCTAATTACCAAATAGAGGTTGAGTGAAATTAGGAAACTAGGTTTTTCTTTTTGGCTCTTGGATGTCACGGCTACAAGAGGAAAAAAAAGAAAAATAAAAACCCTAATTACTGCTCTACTCTCACGGTACACTCAAAAGAAAAAGAGGAGAAAAATTCTGATTTTGAACTCTCTGATTCATCTTCATATTCATCATCAATATACACACAAAATTAGTAGTAATTTTGGGTATTCGTTCTAGCACGACGAAGGCATTTCTTGAACCATCTTGGGTGTTACGATGAGGAGAATACCTACTTTGGTATTTGTTCTTAGGCATTTTCTAGGACCAAAGGTTATTTCTTAATCTCATGTTTATATTATGCAATGTCATTTATGACCAGAAATTCATATAGTTATAATTTCATTATAATCCAAAATTTTAAAGGGAAGTATACCGATATTTTCCACAATTTTAGCTCGATTTGATATGGTTTATCCACTTTAAGAAGTGGTTTTATGATCTAATCTCTCCTTTGCAGTATTTCTCGTGCTTTAATGTCATTTGTAGGAATTGAGTCGTTTCTACTTTCAATCCCGTCATTTGAAGGAAATATGAGCAAGGAGAAGCTAAGAAGGACGATTACGTGAGGTTAAGATGGCATGCTATAAAAATGTAGAGGTTCTGAGTCAAAGGGAACAAGTTTCAAGTCATTCCGAGCTCATATGCACAAGTTGCGACGGTTTTTCTATTCGTCGATGAAAGTCGTCTCAAACCTCATGCTCCGACCCTTAACCCTTGGGGACATGATCAAGCTCAAATAGGGGAGGAAATGAGGCCCAAGAGGTGTTAGTTACGTCCCCGTTCGAATCTAAAGTCAATGGAGTCAAGGTAGATCAAGTCACGTACAAAGGGAAGATCAAACGAAAGTCAATGTTCTGAACAGACCAAAACCCCGATCGGGGTTCCAAAAATCCGATCGGGTTTATTAGGTTCTACGCATAGTTGCTTTGTCTTCCTAATTTTTGTCTTATATGTTGAATGTTTAGCCCCTTGCCCACGAAACCTAAGCCTATATAAAGGATGTCCAGCCACAACTCTACACACAACCCTAGATTAGAATTAGAAAACCCTAGCCTCCATTTTACATTTTTTACGTCTTTAGTTTAGTTTTTTCTTTCTTTCTCCATTTCTCCATTTTAGTTTTAGATCTAGTTTTCTCTAGTCTAGTTTAGTTCTAAGTTTCCTTTAATTGTAATTGTTCTACTTGTAACTGGAATTCTAGTTTCCGGGATTGCATTTTCCTATTCAAGTTCCTATTCCATTTCAATCTTTGCTCATCCTTTCCGGTAATCCTTATTCTTGTTTTTACATTATAGTTTCATTTTCTTTTAGTATTTCCTTTATCATGTTTACCATTCTTAGTTTTATAATCTTAGTTTCCCTTTCATTGTTAATCATGCATAAGCAATCTTTGTTCTAGGGGAAGGGTTAACATGTCTAATTAATTTATAAGTATAAATTGATTCCGGGTAGAAATGTTTTAGTTGTCTCTATTTCTTGTTTGATTCTCATGATAAACTTTGATTTAAGGCCTTAATCAATTATTTTTACTTGTCAATTTCCGTCTCAAGGGGGAGAGTCGAGATGAAAATTAAAGGGCTGGCAAGAATAGTTTAATAACCTAGTAAGGCTGAAAAGACGTTAGGACCCGTTAAAAAGTCGGTATGAATCCGAAAGGAATATACCATTTAAAGACTTGGACAACTATGATTTTCTAAACCCGTAATCAACTTTGCTTTTAAATTGATTAGCATGTGAACCCCGATCCCTAGATCCTTTTATTTATTGTATTGTTATCATTTTTATTATAGCATTTATTAATTAGTGACAAACATTTGCCAATCGTACAAGATAGAGTTCCAACCATAACTATTCACAAGTATCTCCCGTCTCCCCGAGATCGTCCCCTTACTTCCCTAATTACATTAATTTGTTGTTAGCCTAGTTTGGGGTTATTTATCTTTGATTAGGGTATGCGACAACCCTGTCATTCATATATTATAATTTCATGTATGAAATATACCGATATTTCCCAAAAGTGGTATCAGAGCCAAGGCTACGAAATTATTTTATATGATTTTTCATAAATGATGAAATATATTAAATTAAAATTTTTCAGAAATTTTTTTTTATTCGGCTGAAATTTTTTTTTATTCGGCTGAATTTTTTTTTTTTCGGTCCTTGTTATTTTTTTTCATTTTTGATTCTTGTTTTCATTTTGCTTTATTGATATTGTTGTTTTAATATGTTAAGATGACAATATGATAAATTTGTAGATGTTTTGATTTAATAAGGATTAAATTAAAATGTAAATGGAAATTGTTTTGAATGTTTATGAACATTTGTTTTTGCTATATATTTTTGGTATACATGATGTTAAATTGTTGTTTTGCATCATGATTCATTAGTTTTAATGATGTTCAAATCAATTATGATTAGTTGAATATTAAGATAATCGATTTAATCATGATTTAGATATTCATTTTAAAATGTTAAATTGAATCATCTAGTTTGTATCAATGTTTAATAATGATTAAATGTTGATAATTGTACCGATCTTGTAATATTAGCAACATTAAAAAAAAAAAAATAACAGGCCGTAGCTGTTTTTTTTTTAAAAAAAAAAAAAATTATTCGGATTTCTGGTTTTTTTTTTTTATTTTTGGCCGAATTTTTTTCTTTAATTTTTTTTTACAAATTAAACATATAATTTGAGTAGATACGGATATGTCTACTTAATGAAGCATAAAAGTGAGTCCTTTGAAATGTTCAAGGAGTTCCAGAATAAGGTTAAGAACCAACTGTTATAAGTGGAAGAATCCGTGCGTGGAAACAAATGGGGAAAGTCGAAAGAAAGATTAAAGCACTTCGATCAGATCGTGGTGGCGAATATCTTTCAAATGAGTTTGATCAACACCTTAAAAATTGTGGCATAGTGTTACAGTTAACTCCACCTGGATCACCTCAATTAAATGGTGTGTCCGAACGGAGAAATCGAACATTACTTGATATGGTTCGATCCATGATGAGTCACACGGTAGTACCTGATTCACTATGGGGTTTTGCTCTTTTGTCAGCTGCTCTTATACTTAACCGAAGTCCGTCTAAAGCTGTAGACAAGACTCCATATGAGATATGGAAGGGAAAGGTCCCTAACTTGTCCTTTATTCGGGTTTGGGGCTGCGAGGCTTATCTCAAGTGGAGACACGAGGATAAGCTTGACCCGCGATCGGTCAAGCCATACTTTATTGGTTATCCAAAAGGACTGTTTGGCCATTACTTTTATTCGCCTGCCGAACATCGAGTTTTTTTTGCGGCTAGTGCGAAGTTTGTTAGAGAAAGAGTTACTCGAGAACAAGTCAAGTAATAGAACCTTCGATCTGTCGGAGATTCAAGAACCAACAACCGAGCAACCGATGGAGGAAGATGTTCCTTCAACTTCTGCTACGGTTAATATTCCTCAGGAACCTAGGAGGTCGGGTAGAGTCTTCATTCCTCCAGACAGATACATTGGTATGGTCGAGGAGAATTATAGAGATGACATTTTGCTCCTAGAGAGTAACGATCCCGCTACCTATAAAGGTGCCATGACCTGTTCCGAATCTAAGATATGGCTTGAAGCCATGCAATCCGAGATGGACTCCATGTATGAGAATGACGTATGGGATCTTGTTGATTTGCCTGATAAGGTACGACCTCTTCAGTGCAAATGGCTTTATAAGATAAAGCATTTTGTAGAAGAACAACCAGACACCTATAAGGCACGATTAGTGGCAAAAGGTTTCACTCATGTGCAAGGATTGCATTATGATGAAATCTTTGCACCCGTAGTTATGCTGCGTTCCATTAGGATAATCTTAGCCATTGCCGCTTTTCATGATTATGAAATTTGGAAGATGGATGTGAAAACCGCCTTCTTAAACGGTTATTTGGAGGAGGAAATGTACATGGTACAACCTGAAGGTTTCATTGATCATAAAAATCCTAAGAAAGTGTGCAGGTGTAAGCGTTCCATTTATAGACTTAAGCAAGCTTCTCGGAGTTGGAATCATCGTTTCGACCAGGTGATAAAAGAGAATGGTTTCACTCGATCGGTCGAGGAACCATTTTTGTATGTCAAGTCGAGTGGGAGTAAGATTGTCTTCTTGATATTGTATGTCGATGACATACTCTTGATTGAGAATGACATTCCTCTCTTATCTTCGGTAAAAGTATGGTTAAAGAACCATTTCCAGATGAAAGATCTGGGTGAGGCACAACGCATATTGGGGATCCGTATCTATAGAGATAGATCACGACGGATGTTATCACTCAGTCAGGAGTCTTATATAGATAAGATTCTTGAAAGGTTCAGTGTAACAACCCGAAAAATACCCAATTTTTCTAGTAAAATTTCTTAAGGATACTTTCCAGCAAGGTTAAGTTTTTAAAATAGAATTTATTGTTTCGAGTCGTATTTTAAAATTCCGAGTTCGTATTTGGAATTTCTGAGAGATTTCATGAAAATCCCGTTTTTAGTCATCTTTGACTTTTCTTGACTTTTAAGTCGTCTTTGACTTTTCTTGACTTTTTAAAGTCGTCATTGACTTTTCTTGACTTTTAAGTCGTCATAAACTTTTCTTGACTTTTTAGTCATCTTTGACTTTTCTTGACTTTTAAGTCGACTTTGACTTTCGTTGACTTTCCCGACTCGCCTTGTAATTTTGAAGACCGAAATTTTATTTAAAAAAATAATATTTTTAATTTATTTTTATTTAGATTTATTAGAATTTATGATAATTTAATAAAATTATTTTGAATTTATTCGGAATTTATAATAAGGTTTTACGGTTTAAACCCGAGCATCATTTAACTATTCCCGAGTCATCGTAAATCCCGAAACAAACCCGAAACCCGACTTTGGCATGAGTCACACGCCCATGTCACCTTTTTCCACTCACTTTAGATATTTTGAATTAATATGATTAAACTAATAATAATATCTAAGATATTTATTACTTTATCGATCCGTCAACTAAAATTACGCAAAACCGTTTACAAAACAGATCCGATTCCTCTCATGTGTCACGGCTCCTCTCCTCTCTAATAGGCTTGATATTTTCATTTCTTTTCATTAATATAACATAATATCTAGATATTTGATTTAATTAACTTAATATCTAATTAATTACCGTAATATAATTATTAAACCCGAGTCAATTCCGTAACAACAATTCCAAAACCCGACTCATTATTTCTTCTATATGTACACGGCTCACACTCCATCATTACTCACTAACAACTTTTCATTTTACAATAAATCAAATTAAGATCTAATTAACACTTTCTTTAATCTAATCAAAATCGTTCTTCATGTTCTTGAGCGTTCTTCATCGTTCTTGAGCAAAATCGTCACAAAACATTCGTTACTTGTTCAAATCCGTCCTAACTTATATTTCTAGAATCTCCTCTTCGCTCTCCATCTTCAAGTACGGTTTATTTTCAATTCCGACAAAATCGTTTTCAAAACTTTAATTATGGAAAATCAAGTTTTAATTCTAATAATGTTTTTCTTGTCATTTCTTATAGGGGAAGATTTTGAAGACGAGTTTGGTGACTCGTATATTTTAGGAGAAGATTAGAAGACGGGTTTCTTATTTTATTTACTTCTTATTTTGGTGCTAATTGATTTTGCTAGCTAAGGTAACAATTCCGATTTACTCGACGAAATAATGTCACATACCTTATGTTTGACTTTTCGTTTTGGTTCATTCTTTTGTTTTGTTCACGTTAGTGTTTATTTATGGATTTTTGGTAGTAACATGATAAGTAGTCATTTTGATTATGTTGTATGAATTTATGACATGTTTAGTCTTCTTGACATATTTTTATGATTTGTTCATAATCATGATTTTGTATGGATGGTTGTTAAAATGGTTGTTTGATAATTAAAACATGTTGGAATTAATTTGGTGTTTGTTGGTTATTGAACCGTGTAAGAAGGCTGGAAAAACCAGCCCAAACCAGCCCCAAACCAGGCCGGTTCAGGCCCGGTCCAGGCCGGTCTGGATTGGTCCGGATTTGGTCCGTTGGTTTTGTGTTGATGTTTGATTGTTTTGTTGTTGTTTTGACGGGTTTTAAATATGTTAAACATGCGGGAAAATATTAAGAAACGGTGTTAGAAATTTAATCAAAACAGCCCAAACCAGGCCCGTGGGCCCAGTCCAGGCCCATGTGAAGTCCGGCCCAAATCAGGCAGTGGGTCCCTCCCTTGGTCTTGTGACGGTTTTTGAGTTATTGCCATTTTATCGTGTTTTGTAATATTTAGCAAGTGGGAAATGTTAATAAGTAAAATATTTAATTAAAAAGGTTTTTATAAAATTATTATTTCTCACATGTTAGACATTATAATACGAGATCGTAGTTTAAATTGATATCCTTTAAGTCAAGCGGGTTTTTAGTAAGATTGAATAATTCACATGTTAGAAGTTTAATAAAATAACATGTAATGAATATGTTGATTTTATGTCTAAGTCTAATGTGTAAAGACTCTGTTTCTAGCCGGTTTGACCAAACGGGTTTGGTCAAACTAAGATCTAGTCAGCCCCGTTTTGACTGATGACCCGTCGCGGGACTCGGGTCGGGGATTTGTCTTCAAGTAAGGTTTTATTTAATTATTGAATTAGCCTTAGTAGATATGAGGCGTTATGTTATTTGAATATGATTTATATGCAATTAGTCACATGATAGGATGTTTTTCCTGTGACTGTTTTATTATATGGTTGGTGTCGTGTTGACTAAGTACCCATAGAGAATTATGAGTATATGGCGTCCTGACCATTCTAATTCTAAATGAGTATCTTGGACCATGACATTGATAGGCCATACTATCTTTAACGAGCATACGGAGTTTACCGCTTGATAGCTTTTGTGTCACGGCCTGGGGGGGCTTATCTCCAAGTCGGGGCATGGCTGCCTGATCCGTTTTGGGACTGGAGCCAGCTTAAGTACTAGCCATCTCTGCTTAGGGGGTCGCCTAGTAGAGTTTCTCATAGACGGTTATGTCATGGGACGGGGAATGGAATAGCTGTTGTCGCTAGGTCTTATCAGTCTAGGACTAGGATGTTTTCCTACCTTGTGGTATAGCCTCGAGTTACAGAAGTCGACTATTGACTGTCCTAAGAACTTATGCCTGTTTGTAGACGTATTGGTCTTTCATGTTTGTATGATTCTATGAGTTTTAGAAGGAGAGATGCAAGCCGTCTAAGATTGATAACATAGTTTTTGGATTACCGATTGTTAACTGATTCACATGATTACGTGTTGATTAGGGTTTGAGTGTATCATGGCCATGTTAACGGTAACCTCTGAGCTAGCATACCAGCTTCCCTACCTCGTGTTCTAGTTTATTATCGGATTCACATGATAGCTTTCATATGCTAGGTTATATGTTAGTTAATTGTTTCATAACATGAAAAGCATATCATATATGTTAAGGTTTTGTATTTTCCATATACATTGCTTTATGTTATTCATGTTTAATTAAACTCGACATTTCGTGGCTGGGAGAACTCGGAGTTACTCCCCACTGACTGTGGCTTCCGTGTTTATATTTAATGCGGTTGGCAGGTTTGTGATGCATACATTGGGTACATTGACGAGCTAGCGAGCGAAGTATTTACCTTGGACCTATATTCGGTTCTTAGATTGTATATTAGTATACACTCTTTTATTTCCGTATTTATACGGGAGATATGTCTCCCGTCTTGTATATTTCTTTTGTATAATATTATTTCCGTTTTGTAATGAACCTTTTTATTTATGACACCTTCGTTATGTATTCTCATATTTTATTTAGTTAAATTATTTTTTTTCTTTCCGCAAATTTGAGGGTGTCACACTTAAACTCGTAATGTCCATAACGTGTTCTAAAGGTTGTTTTAGGTATGTCATATGGTTTTATCCTTAATTGGTGATACCCAGAACGAAGATCAATTTTTGAGTAAATAGCACATCCTTCTAATTGATCAAAAAGATCGTCTATCCGAGGTATAGGATACTTATTCTTTATAGTGACCTTATTAAGCTCTCGATAATCTATACATAAACGCAAACTTCCATCTTTCTTTTTAACAAAAAGCACTGGTGCTCCCCAAGGTGATGTACTAGGTTTTATGTACCCTTTTTCTAATAGTTCATCTAGTTGAGTTTTCAATTCCTTTAATTCAGCAGGTGCCATTCTATAAGGAGATTTGGAAATGGGTGCACAACCTGGCATTAGTTCAATTGTAAAATCTACTTCTCTATATGGTGGCATTCCTGGAATTTCTTCAGGAAAAACATCTAGAAATTCATTGACTACCGGAATACTGGTTAGATTTGGTTTTGCCTCTAAATTGCTACATACATCACATAAGTATCCCTTACATCCTTGTCGTAATAATTTAAGGGCTTTTAAAAAGGATATAATCCTATTGTTCCAGTTGGTTTTGTGGCTCTGAAATAGTATCTCATTCCCATTCGGTTTTGTAATAGTTAATGATTTCTCATGACAATTTACTATTACATGGTTCTTACTAAGCCAATCCATTCCTAATACAACATCAAAATCTTGTAGATCAAACTGGACTAGATCGGCTAGGAAACAATTTGCTTCTATGGTCAAAACACAGTCTTTATACCAAATAGGGCATGAAATGTTCTCTCCGGTAGGTAATCCAACTGAAAGTGTTAACTTGTTATTCTGAGGTGACAGTTTCAACTTTTCACTTAAAGATCGAGATATAAATGAATTGGATGCCCCAGTATCAAATAAAACATTAATGGGATTAGAGTTAAGAAAAATGTTACCCGTAACCACGTCTTCTGAAGTCTCCATTTCCTGGGAGTTCATCACAAACACACGCCCCCGAGTCGGTCCTTGTGTTTTAGGCTGAGGTGCCGATATTTTTGTAGCAGGAGTAGAGTTAGGCGTATGGGTACTTCTCGAAACAGTCGAACGAGTCATTGGACAATTATTTTTCATATGGTTTGGACTTCCGCACATATAACATCGCGACCTAAAAAATCTACATTGGGAGGTCGGATGATTAGTACGACCACACATTGAGCACGGTGGGGTTAGGTTCCTTTCATGTGACGGGTTAAAAGGGTTCTTCCCAAATCCTAAGTTGGGTTGTTTATACGAGTTTCCCCCGGTAATATTATTTCTTTCAAACTTCCTTTTAATTCCAGATGGTGTATCATTTCTCTCTTTCATTATCCTTTCCGCATTAGTAGCTTTATCATACATTTCTTGATAATTCAAACAAGTATGTGTAGACAATCGATCTCGAAGATTCCAATTAAGCCCTCTTTCAAAACGGTTCATTCTTAATTCTTCTGTTACCACCATATGTTGAGCAAATCGAGATAATTCCATGAATTTTGAGGCATACAAGGTAACAGACATTGATCCTTGTTCCAAGTTGTTAAATTCTTCCTCTTTCTGTCTCCTAAGTGAGGGAGGGTAAAACTTTGATCGCATGAGCTCCTTAAACTGAATCCATCCAAATCCGTGTTCCTCTCTTCTGTCCTTAACAGTTTCCCACCATAAATCTGCTTGCCCTTCCAAGTAATAGATAGCAAAACCTACCCTCCATTTTTCAGGGCACTGTATAGCATCAAAAAGTTTATCCAGTCCTCTTACCCATTTTTCAAACTCTACAGGGTCTGGTTTTCCATCGTAGGGCTTTGGGTTATAACTTGCCATTTTCTTAAAATATTTAACACTTTCTTCTTGATTATTAGGAAGATTATTCCTCAATGCTTCGGCCATCATTTCAGCGAAGTTTCTTGCATCAGATTGATTATTAGGAGCAGGTTGGTTAACATCGATGTTATTAGGAAAAGACATCCTATAAAAATAAAATACACATGGATTAGAAACTTAATGCGATTTTATTTATTAACAGGCGCACTATATTTACATACACTACATATATGTATATATTACACCCAAACATATAAAACAGTCTAATTTTACATACATCCGCAAACTACTAGAACAACCCTAGATAGATTACAAGTCTCAAAATTGGGTGTCTAGCTACCATAATATGTACATACAACCATAGTTAACTTATATTAGTCTTAGCCTAATACATATGCCATTTTCTATTTCACTGCGTGTAACGAGGGATAATAAAGCCACTAGGATACCCCCCCTTCATGTCTAGGTGTTGGATTACGGCTTGGTTGGAGTGTCATTTCCGTCCCCATATATTATGGTACTAGTAGCACTGTCCTCCATATTCCCGTCACTAGAAACATTATCGTCCTCAGCAGGTGAGTTGTTATTCGGGTGGTTGTTCTCCGGATTATTTTCACCATCGACTTCGTCATCAGGAATATACACCACATGGTCTCTTTCAAAAGTGAAAAGTTCCCACGCTATGTCCTCGAAGGTTGGGATCCACCGATCATAAAATGCACCTCTGTGAAGATACTTGGAATGATTGGGAACCCCATTTACTAACAAATCATAATACCGTTCCTTAAAGGTTCTCCACGGTACTATGTCAGGCAAGGTTTTGATCAGGGCATGAGCTAAGAACGGTTCAGTCATACGGTATGCTGGAAACAAGACATTATGATTCCTTAAAGCATTTCTGAGACGATCTATATGTTCCACGACCTTTTCATCCGGATTCATTACCAAATCGTACGGGTGAGGTACTGCCATTATATCTAAAACAAAAAAAAACAGTAACCACATTAGTAATCTTATACTCATAAGTTAATAATGGATATTAATATCATAAAAAAAATCTCATAGCAATACTATTATTATTACTACCCTCCTAACAATTTACCCCTCTCATTCATTTTTTTTTCTTCTACTAAATTTTTTTTATAACAGGGCTCTGATACCATTTTGTAACGCCCCGAAATATAATATAAAGTAAAGAGAAAAATATGCATATAACAAACTATACGTTTTTATTTCATATATAAAAAAAAAACTTGAAAACAAATTTATTACAAGGCGTCACCGCCGTATTTCCTGTACTGGAAATACAAGGCTATAACATTTTCTTAGTAACCTTTATATTACGTATTATTTATTCTCTATATATTAATTTCTATAGTGAAACTCACTCCCGCGGTTCCCCAGCATAGAAACCTGAAAAAAATAAACAATAATAACAAATCAGTCAACACTGACTGAATATGATTTCAGTTACCTTCAGCGGTCCTAAATAAATACTTCTTATATATTTATTATCAGTATTAGTTAACTATAATTTGGAATACCCCTGTCATTTTATCATAACATTTAAAATATGGACTACTGGTCTACCATTACTGAAGTGAGACACATTACGGAGTAAAACTCCCCTGGGCTAAGCCCTCCTCCATGTACACAGGACCATATAATTATTTATGTAACCCCCTGGCACTTTCACCAGTAATAACCAGAACCGCAGTTCTCATATCATGGAGCCGTGCTCCCTTCCATGTATACAGGTTAAATTTGTAATGTCATCCCCTTCCCGTAATCGTATCCCGAATGCTACAATTGGCCAAATGTACATTATATGAAAAACGGGCATATCAACACTATAATATAATGGACAATAAGATAGCATATGAGCCGTAAAATAGCAATAATATGAAACCTACATTCGTTGTTTTTAATTATAATTACTTATAATGTCATAGGAAATTATTAATTTCTACGCTAAAGGGTCCCGAAACCATACCTTTACTATTTATCTAGGTAATTATGGGTGTAATCTAACCAAGAGGGATTTGTTTTACTTGTCAGAACTTCCTTTTTATTAATGGTGGTGTGTACAATTTGTGATGGAGGAAAGGCTTATTTATAGCCAAAATGTCGGCTGACTTTGTGGGTAAGTATGAGTAGTTTTATTCTTACCCATTACTAACTTAATGCCTAAGTATTACCTTCCCCTTATGCCACCTAACTAGTATATTTATCCTATTGACAAGATGAGATAAATATTCTTGGGCAAAAAATGTATATATTGGTACATGGTCTATGTAATAGCTTATAGAAGTTAATTTTAAAAGATTTGTAAACATTACGATTATCGAACATTGGTATTATTTTAAAATAATAGAGGAAAATCATAAATAAGTAGGTTATTTTGGGTCAAAATAAGTAATTTTACTAGAGTGGATAATGACTATTGTTCTTTCAGTTATTCATTTGTTAGTCGAGTTGGATCTAATTAGTCGCCACTTGGTCTTTTCTACAACAATGAATACCTTGACACAATTTTATTTATTTATTTATTTTGTTTTATTTTTACACAACTATACGGGATATTACACCTGTACATCGGGCCGGGCTGAGTCAGGCCGGGCCGGGCTGACTTCGGGTCGGGCTGGGGGAGGGGGGGCCCGAGCCCACAATTCGGGCTGTGACCGGGCTGGGTTCCCCGGGCCGGGCTGGTCAGATTGAGGCCCTGAACCGGCCCGGATATGGGTGTGTGAGGCGGGTCAGGCCGGGCCGGACGGGTCATTCAAATTTTTTTTTTTTAGATATATAAATTAAGTGATTGTAATATAAATTAAATGATTGTAATATTTAAAGACGTATTCGGTTTAGCCGTTTAATAGTTATTTTTCCCAAATATTTATTTAGTGATTAATAAAGAGGAAAAAAATAAAAAATAAAAGAAGGGCTTGATCGAAATTAATGTAACTCTTTTAAAACGATATCAAATATTTTGTTTAATTGATATCGTTTTTCAAATTACGTTAATTAGGATGCCTACGTATCTCGAAAGAATCAAAGCCCACGTAGTTCTCCACTTACCTTACTTACCTTACTTACCTTACTTACCTTTACGATGTCGGTTGGATGGGTGGTGAATGGTGATCAATCTTCATCGTCTTCTTCGGGCGTTTCGGCAATTGATGAACCACCGGTTGTTGATAATAAATCATCCGTTGTACTATCTTCTTCTTCGTCTTTCATTCCTTGCATTCTTTTTTGTGCTTGATCCCAATCTTTTTTGCACACACACATTTTGACGGTTCTTGAATCCAAACTTGATCTTTTCTCATCAAGAACTCTTCTACCTGCACTAAAAGCCGACTCGGACGCAACGGTGGAAGCGGGTACAACTAGTACATCTCTAGCAACTTTGGATAATATGGGAAATTGTGCGGAGTGATTTCTCCACCATGTTAGAATATCGGGTTGTTGCCCAATAACATTACTATGATCAAAGTTTAAATACTCGGTAATAGTATGAGCGGTAGAGGATGATGTAGAACTAGAAGAAGAAGAGCTCGATTTTCTAAAGATTTTGTTAGCTAAACGGTGATCCAATATGGTGTTGGTTGGCATTTTAGACTTCTTATAAGTAGGTTCACATTGACCACTAAGTTCATTTTCATATAATGCATATAATTGATGAACAATACCAATAGCATAATCAACATCAAGTTGGGTATTATATTCAAAACCTAAAGCACCATAATAAAAATCTAAAACATCTTTTAAACCTTTTGCTTTAACACATGGATCAAATAGCATACCAACAGAATAAATAGTGGGAAATTTGGTAAAATAATCTAGCCATTTTGACTTCATTTTAGCAACAACCGGTTTCAAGCAAATAATGTTATCACAATTATTCAATTCATCAACAATAGAACAACATGACATAATAACACAATGGACATTAGGATCATAAACTTGTGAAAAAACATTTGTTGCATCTTTATAAGCTCTTAGTAAATCACACACATGTTCGGCAAGATTCCACATAGATTAATCAATTAAGACTTCATCATCTTTAGAACCCACATGTTCATTATACAAAGTAGTGATAACATTCTTATAAGCAATAGCATCTCTTAGCATTTTATAAGTTGAATTCCATCTTGTAGGTGTATCTAATGACCATTTCTTAGGCCTTAAGCCCAACTTACCCCAAAAATTAATATATTCACGTCTAAAATTCATTCCATTTCTAATCCATTTAATTACTTGTCTAATTGGGTTTAATAAGGGATATAACATAGAAATACCTTCTTGGGCGGACAAGTTAACAATGTGAGCACAACATCTAATATGGATTAGTTCTCCTTTTAATATCAAGTTCATATTTAGTTTAACATATTCAATGCATTTTGTGTTGGCGGAAGCATTATCAAAAGAAATAGACATGATTTTGTTGTTTAAATTAAACTCATTAATTGTGTTGTTAATACGAGTGTAAATATTTTAACCGGTGTAACGTTCTTCCATTAAATCAAAAGCAATAATACGTTTCTCTAATCTAAAATCATCACCAATCCAATGCACGATAATACATAAATAAGGTTCACCTTGTTTAGATGTCCAACAATCACTAGTTAAACAAACACGATTTTTATATGTTGAAAAAAAAAGCAATCAATTCATTTCTAGTTTTTTCATATTGTTTTTGAGTACGGCGTTTTAATGTTTGTCTCGAAACTTTATAATAAAGCGGTTGTAAAGACAATTTAACAAATTCCTCCAACTCTTCACTATCACCATAAGTGAAAGGTTGCTCGGTCATGCAAACATATTTAGCCATGTTATCAATCATATCTTGTCGGTTATAAAAAAACGGTTTACCTCCACCGGGAGCCGACGTTGCATAGCCACTCATTGTTGGTTGATTATTCTTTCCTCCACCGGATTTGTAATTTTTAGCATCTAGCCCATGCTTACTTTCCAAGTGGCGGGCCAAAGTACCCGTTCCCGTTCCCTTCTTCCATCTATAAGGGATGACCGGCTTCCCCTCTTGAGCACAAACTTTACAAGTACATAAAAAGTTTTTCGGACATTGGCTTGGCTCACCATCTTGAGGTACTTTGTTGTAAAACAACCAAACCCATGAAATATCGCCTTTCCTACCACCGATATTTTTGGTAGTCGAACCGGAATCAACAAAAGTTTGAGATTCTTGGGTATGTGGTACTTGAGTTGGTAAACATAATAAAAAAAAAACTAATTAGTAACATACTAACATAATAATAAAAACTAATTAGTAACATAATAATATAAAGTAGTACAAATTAGAATATCAATTAATAAATATTTAGAATTTTAGAATATGAATCAATTAATTTGATTATATTTTTAATTAATAATATAATCAAATTAATTATAATTTAGTGTATGTAGAAATGAAATTATAAAATTAAAAACATTAAGAAGTAAAAGAATATCAAAGTATTACCCTCAAACATTCTTTCCATTTCCTCTTGATCAATTTCTAGTGGAATATCAATGTTTGTATTTTGAGACATTATGAGTTATGATAGAATTAGAGATATTATGAGAAATTAAAGAGAGAATTGAGACTAATTTATAATTTATAAATTGAATAGTTGATGATAATAAATTAATAATTATAACTTGAGTATTTTTGAATAATTATAACTTATGTATTTTAGAATAATTAGAAGATTAAGAAGATAGATAAGATTGTGTGAGAAATTAGGTTAAATGAAGTGGGTATTTATAGAAAAAAATTGGGGGGGAAAACATTTTGATTTTTGAATTCAAATGAAATATAAAAAAAAAAAAAAAAAAGCATTAAAGACCAACGACCGGCCCACTTTGAACCGGGCCGGTCTGGGCGGGCCGGGCTAAAGCAGGTCACGGGTCAGGGGTCGGGCTGGGAACCGGGCCGGTTTATCCCTTCACCAAACCGGGCCCGGCCCGGGTGGAGAAGCGGGTTGGGCGGGTTGGGGGCACGGGTTGGCGGGCCGTCTTTTTTTTGGACCGGTGACGCGGGCCGGGCTGAACCGGGCCGGGCTAGCCCGCCATGTTGGCCAGCTCTACGTATGACGGTGGTGATCAGTTGATCCTTTGAGGTCACACCGAAAGGACGATTCCCTATCATGAAAGTTAATTAATTGTATAGTGATACAGATTCATTAATCCCTTAATAGAACGAGTTCAAATTATATATATGAGAATTGTATCTTTTTGTTATATGATTAAATAAGATACATATTGGTAATTAAATGTTATATTACCAAAGTTGAATAATGTTTATGAAACATTAGAGATAAGAGTGATTGGTTAATTGTAATTACAATAAGTTGTAGATTATATTAACTATATGTGAGATAATCCATTTTGCACACATGTAATTTATTTGTTATGAGATTGTATTTAGTTAGTTAAATATAATTTTATAAGCTCAATTATATACAACTTGTCACATGTCACACATATGACAAATGACAAAATGTGAAAGTTAAAATGGAATCCCATATTACATAATGGAGCCGATTTTGGGTGGTTGGGAATTAGGGTATTTATACTTTGTGATTAATTGTATTGACACAATCAATGCCCTAATCACCTAAGACATACCCTTGTCTTTTTGATAAGACAAAGAGTGAGGCATGCTTGTCCCCTCACTTTGTCCCATGACCGACGACTCCCAAGGTGAGGAAATGAGAACAAGTTCTCATCTTTTTCTCACATACAAAATTATGTTTTGGGACTCAACAACTTATCTCTCTAAGGTAATAACTTAAGGAAGTTATTTTAAATCCAAGTTCTCATATTCATATTCATTACATTACTAGTAGTAGTAATAACTTATATATTAAGAAAGCCTCTGATCTTATCTAGTAATATAAGATAAAAGGTGATTGTTGGATAGTTTAGGTGCATCCAAAAGGAGTGCTTTTATACTTGGAGCTTAAGGAAGTTCATCCCTCGTTTAATTAGCTCAAGAAAAATAATAGGAAGGTGTCCTATTCTTGTGCCCTTACACGTCCAAAAGCACTGCGAGGAACTCGATTTTCTTCTCTACTTTGTTTCATTACGTTTGCATGCACTAGATCTAGATAACTAATTAAAGAGTTAATTAATTATTTTTAAGAAGTGTCTTAAGAGTGGGTTAATGAACCTAACAATTTGTATCAGAGCATATGGATGTTGCATGCAAATCGTTTTATTAGTTTTTAAGAGTTAAAGTAACTAAATAAAACTAGAAATTTGTGTTTTATTTGATAAAGTCACAAAATTTGTATGCATGATATACCTTCTGGTCCTAAAATGTTTTTAGGTCATTTTGATGATTTATGGAAGATTATTGCTAATTTTAATGATTTTTGTCAAATAAACACATTTTAATGAGTAAAATGAACTTTTTATGACTAAAAATAGTTAAACTTCTAATCTGGCCATGAAATTTTAGTATGATATCACATGCATATTTTACCTACGGTATGTAAAATGTGAGATAAATATGATTTATTTTGCATGATTTAAGATTTTTAATGGTTAAAAGGTCATAAATAGTGATTATTTTGGCATAAATAGCTAAAACAAATTTTATGGCATGAGAAATTTATCATATGTTGCATATATATTATACATATCAGATGTACAAGTATAAAATTAATTAGATTAATTTTTGTATGTTTTAAGTATTTTATTTATTAAAAAGTACATACTGTATTAGATGTACACGTAGAAAATTAATTATTAAAAAGTAGAAAAAAATAATTAAATGTCATTAATTCAAATGTATATTAATAACAGTTGGTCTCATTAAAAACGACGCATATCCGTCTTAAATGAAAACAGGTCGGATCCCCTTTCACAAGGAGGCAAGTGGGAGTGCAAATGCGGAACTAAATCCGACCCGGATGCGCCGTATTCAATGAGAATTTGTGTATGAATATATGGTAAACCAAATACACCTGCCACAAATTCTTGTTTAAGACGGTTGTAGTTATCTTAAACTTAAGGCGAGTCAAATAGTTTCAATGATCAGATTTTCTAATCAAGAATTGAGCTAATAAAAAAAAATGTAACTCGAAAAGCCTTCTCGTGTAAGTTTCTGCCCCCAAGAGAGTGAAAGTAAAAAACCCCAAAATATCTCAATCCTTCTCGTCGGCGACTGCTCCGGTTGCCTTTATTGGTCGCCGGCGAGGCTATTCCGACTCATGCTCTTCATCACGAGCTATACTTGATATCTTCGTCATTTTGGGGACCTCGTCGATTACGATCAATCGATCGATTTCTCCATTTGCGGTCCAGGTCGCCGGCAAGGTTTGCTTCTTTTTATTTGTTCGTCGTCAGTCTCGGTTTCAATCGTTCTTCTGTCGATTGGTTCTTCTATCGTACGTTGTTGTTGGAATCGCCGATTGATTCTTTCTTCTTCTCCCATCATCGGTACAAGTACCGTTTTTGCTGACGGTTTGTGTTTTCTTATTCACTGTGATTAAGTCTCTCCATAAGCATTGTGGTGAGTGGGTGTTAGCTTAATTTGGTTTATAGTGTTGCTGTTTTTGGTTGTTCTCTAGTGCTGAGACCTTTTTGTTGTCGAGAAGTTCGTGTTCTCGTCTTTGTAAATTGTTTGCTAAGTCGTCTGTGACGTTTTTTGGGTGGGATGTTTGTATTTTCCGGTTTGAATCTATGTCTTCTTCCGTCTATCATAAATTTCTTGAATCTTTTGCTTGTGCTCATGTTAATGATGACTTTATGGAGGACGATGGGGAATCCATGATAGGCTATCTTATGAATCTTGAAGGGTCACCTTTGCTTGAGGTTAAGGAGCTTAAAGACAAGGGGAATGGTTTTTTTAGACAAAATTATTTTGATAGGGCCGCTACATGTTACGATGAAGCTTGTAAGCTTCTAAGTTTGAGTCTTGCAGTTATTGGAAGTGAAGATGTCCAATCTTTATGTGATCTTGCCGTGTCCCTTAATTCTAATCTCGCTGCTTGTGCCCTTAAACTTGGGGAATTTCAAGCTGCTTCGGATTTGTGCGCCATGATTTTGAACTCATTTCCTCGTAACGTTAAGGCTCTATCCGTAATGCGTTAGCTTCTATGAAGATGAAAAGGTTTAGGGAGGCTGAAATAGATTTGGTAGAGGCTCTGGTGGTCAAACCTAGGAACAAAAATGTTTTAAGGGAACTAGAGGTGGTTAAAGGTCACCTTCTTATTAAGGATAATGGCAAAAGAGTTTGGTGGTCGCTTCTACGCTTGAAGTGGAAATGAAGAGTAAGAAACCTGTTCAAGTTTCAAAAATTGATACGAGTATGAAGGTGAATGAAAGTATTATTACGGAGGTCAAGGATATCCAAACAAACAATGGCACGAATTCTGATTTGAGCATTAAGGATGCCAAGATTGTGAATATGGTGGTGTTAGATACACAGAGTACGTGTGCTATGGATCTGAACAGTAATTCAAAGAAGAATGAGCATATTTCTATGAAGTCGGTTTTTGAGTTCTCCAAAAAAGGTGGAGGAAATTCTAGATTAAGGATTCATGGACAATCTTATCAAAAGCTACTTGAAGGTAAAAAGGTGATCTTTTATCATGAAAGAAAATTATCAACCATAACAATTCGAATCCTTAATATTGAGACGTCTAAGGAAAGATGCTTCTCAAGAGAAAGTTCTAAGAAGAGGAGGAGACGCTCAAAAAACCGTAAATCTAAAAAGATGATAAACAATAATGAAGGCACTACTCCCTTAGATACCATTAACATTAAGCCCACTAGTTCCGGTATAAGTTCGAGTACCCTCTGTTTGTGATACTTCCTCATCTTCTGATACCCAAACCCTCCAAGAATCGTCTAGGGATGTTGCTAATGATTCAAATTTGTCGTTTTCTTTGCTAAATGGCAAGGCCTCTTCTGCTTTCCCTCGAGATCAGAATGATCCTTATGACAACCAACGTTTCCTTTTTTCAGCTTGTCTAAGAAGTGTAAGTTTTACCCTTCTTCTCTTGATAATCAGGTGTACACCTCTAGTACGCGTATGTCTTGCAGGTATCCTATTCAACATTATGTGCAAAGGAAACGGAGAATAATCTATTCCAAGAAGCAGCATAGCCTAGTGGATGAATCTCCAAGACACATCTTATCTACTTTATTTCTCAACAAGTAGATCTTTCTCCCATAAATTCCTACGCCCTCGTAGCGTAAGTGTGTCTTGTTGTAGGTACTCCTCCGAAGCTCAGTTGATAAAGAAGATAAAAGATGTGATAGGTCCATTGACCAGATTCGATCGTCCCCTCAAGAAGCCTTTTTTATCTGTTAACCCCATCCGTGGTTTAATTTCTTACTCAAATAATGTAATAATAAAGTCCGACTGTGAAAGTCGGATTCGTACTGTGTAAGACTACCTTTGATGTTGCCAAAAAAAAATAGTTTCAATGAACAAGACAAAAACAAGATACTTGGTAGAAAAACAACTGATTTATCTTATATACTCAAATGAAATGATAATTTAGTCGTTTGAATGTTAAATCGAGGGCTCATTCTTAATCTTAACGAAAGTAAATGTATGCTCCGTACCTAATAAATATACATACCTTGGAAATTGGAAGATAAAGGTCGTCCTCCCAAGTTATGACCCATCTTTTTAATTTCTTTTAGATAAATTCTTCTAGATAAATACAACTACTATGCGTAATCTAATCCCAGAAATTTCCATTATGGTGGAAGCTAGGTAGAGACCTTTCTCATAACCACTTGTCTCGTGTCGGACATACGAACACCTATAAACAAGGAATAAGAGATTGAAGACTAAAATAGATTGAATAAAAGATGAGTTAGAGTGGGAAATGAGAATGAGTTACAGTCAAAGTCAAATTTTAACTTTAATTATTTACATTTAAAATCAAATACTAATACAAAAATAAAATCACACGTATTTGTAACTATATAATATATATTTTATTAAATTTAAATGCTGTGTCATGTGTCCTAAATTTCACGAGATGTCATATCACGTATTTGTGTCCGTGTTCGTTTTTGGTGTTACCTAGGATGGAAGTATCGTTTTAAGATTAAAATAGTCAAATAATTACCCGGTAATATAGATATGACAAACACTTTATTATTTCACAAGCGGACTAATTATTTAACCCCTTTCAACCTTAAAACGGATATAACAAATACTCCCTCCTAGTCGGTCATTTCTTCCCTCTTTCCTTATTGGGTAAGTCGGGTTTTCTTCCCTCTTTCCCTTTTTGGATGTGGGGTTGTGTGTTTTGTGTGGTCTAAATTCATTTGTATGTGGGATAGTGTGTTTTGTGTGGTCCAAATTCATTTCCTTAATTTTTGTGTAAATGAGAAAGGGGAAGAAATAAGTGACTAGGAGGGAGTATATCCGTTTTAAGATGAAGTAGTCCACAAATCAGTTTTACAACTTAGCTCAGTCAGTCAGTCTACGTGTTACTTCTCTATCCATTCATCCCTCTAAACTCGAACGATCCACAATCCACATCATAAATATCTCAAAATATCTACTTCCTCCATTCAACTCCACTCTACCAAATTATTTTTTCACATTTGCCGAGACGTGTTTTACGCGGTAAATATCGTTAGCTACGTGTTTGCAAAAATTATAAAAGTTGGATATTAATAATGTACTCGTAAAGACGAATCAAACAAGATCACACATGAATATATTTTCACTTATATATTGAGAGAAAATTGCAATTAGATGCCGACTCATGAATAGTGTGGAAAAATGAAAGTGGTAGAGTGGAGTTGAAGGGAGGAAGTATCATTCTATCCACCACTTACCTAAATATCTTTCTTTAGTGTCCTAACGTAAGAATATCCACAATTTTCACTTAATAAACAAAAAAGGAAAATATTTTTCTAATTGATGATTGTACATGCGGCTATGAACCAACCATACAATCTTATTATATCTCAAAAAATATTTTAAAAATGAAATCAATTTAGTGACGTGTCGATTTTGAGCCATACAAAGGTACAACGTTTGAATCTTTAAGATATTTATCTTAACATCTAAAGTTTCCACCTTTACAACCGTTAGATAAGTCGGTATTACTTTATCTAATAAAATATCAACCGTTAGATTATATTACAAATAAAAAAAATTAAAATTCTATGAACCTACCATACCCACTTTAGCTATTTTGATTGATTAATGATACTTTTGGTGGGAAAATATCATTTCATTTCCAAATCCATTGCTCAAAAAAAATTCATAGTTTGACATAAAGATCAAAACTTTGAGTTGGGTATGTGACATGTTTGGTAGGTTAATGAAATTAAGTTAGTTTGACAATAAAGATAAACACTTTAAGTTGGGTTATGTGAGATATTTTGTGGGTTCATCATAATATATAGGTTTTGACTTTAAAGATCAAAACTTTGAGTTGGGGCATGTGAAATATTTGGTGGGTTCATCAAATTTTATAGTTTTGACAATAAAAATCAAATATTTGAGTTGGGTTATGTGAATTATTTGGTGGGTTGATCAAATTTTATTGTTTTGATGATAAAAATCAAATCTTTGAGTTGGGTTATGTGAAATATTTGGTGGGTTGATTTGGGAATTTTATGGGAGAAATGGTAATTAATAGTTTAGAAGCAATGGAAGTTGAAGTAGTTGATAAGGAGGAGAAGAAAGAAAGTAAAGAAGGTTCAAGTTCAATGGTTAAATGGGGGAATTTTGTACCAAGAAATGGTCTTAGAGTTTTGTTGGTTGAAGCTGATGATTCAACAAGGCAGATTATTGGTGCTCTTCTTAGAAAATGCAGCTATAAAGGTTCATTTTTTAAAATTGTTTTTTGGTATTAGTAATTATATGTTCTTTTTCTTACTTTGTGTTGTTATTGTTGTATATTGGAATTGAAATTGGTTGATGAGTTAGATTTCTCTATCTTATTAGTGTTGAAATCAAATTGTCTATTGAGAATTACATTATGTTGTTGATTCCATTGTTGTTAGAATCGGGATTCTACTTTGGATCGATAGATTTTACGAATGTGTTAGGCTCCGATTTTTAATCCTGGCAGTTTTAGACTTTTAGCTTAGGTGGTTAAATTAATAGTGTTATTAGGGTGTTTAACATAAAAATGTTGAAGTAATTCCCTTGCCTGAATGTGCATTGTTTAGAGTTAATATATGCATCCTTCTAAAATTAAAGATAAATTTGGTTATTTAAATGGATTTGAGGTTGAAAGATGTTAAGTTCGAACTTGAACGCTTTGAGGGATGAGGTTGTGATGTCTATCAGTCTATTAACTTTAGTTTGATTTGTCCTGCTTGGTATGATCTGTGTTACACTTTTTCTGAGGCATCATCCATTCATTCATCATGTAAAATCGCCTACTTTTATAAAGGAAACACAAACTATTGAATGAGATAGGTCAGAATGAATTACATAGACGATCTGACGAGACTGAGACAAGGACAGTACTTGATCACTGCGTTGATATGCACCGCATTTTACTAAATTTGACATCAGAAGATTGAGAGACTGTAACTGATACTATTGAGGCATAAATTTATGTGAATTGCCTTGATGTTGTGCAGTTGCAACTGCTCCCGATGGTCTGAAGGCGTGGGAGGTGCTGAAGGCAAGACCGCATCACATAGACGTCATACTTGCCGAAATGGAGTTGCCATCAATTTCTGGTTATGCTCTTCTGTCATTGATTATGGAACACGAGATTTGCAAAAACATTCCGGTTATAAGTACGTTATTGATTGTCTACATCTTTTTAACTCCTGCGAACTTCTAAAGACTAGATTACTAATGTTGGTCTTATGGTATACAGTGATGTCGAAATATGACTCTTTTAGCATGGTATATAAATGCATGACGAAGGGAGCAGCCGATTTTCTTGTTAAGCCTATTAGAATAAACGAGTTGAAAAACCTATGGCAACATGTTTGGAGAAGGCAATCGGTATGTTAATTTCTTTGCATCTCTTTCAGTTCCCTTTCCTTTCCTGTATTTGGCATTAGAAGTTCGGTAGTAACTGTTTGCCTCCATAGCTGGCTAGTAGAGAGCATGGTCCTCGGGATGAAAGTGTCGCTCTGGACACATTAGAAGCCACTGCTGAAAACAATGCTACTAGTGATCGTTCAAGCGGGTCCAAAGCATGTGCTGCAATGCAAGAGGACTGCTTCAAGAAAGGAAGTGATGCAGAGGTTAGGAAACTATGCAGTTGTACGTACTGCTTGGGAAAAATTAGTCTTACATATACGAGCTATGTTTGGCAATGAACTCCTTTGATATTTTGACTTTGGTGATCAATGTCGATTGCTACCAGTGGCGTACCCAAAATAGATAGAGTGTGGAGTCAGTTTTAGTGTAATTGATATGTTTCTTTTTTGGTTTAGGGTTTAAAAGACTTGAAAATTTTAAGTCCACAACTATAAAAAAAACGTCTATTGTCCACAAAGCTGTGGAGTGTTGAGACCCAACTATCGTATATGTGGGTACGCCACTGATTGCTACTTTCTCACAGTATCAATAGATACTTACTCGTATAACTTTAATAAAAATAGTTGTTTTAATGCATCAAACTCGACAATTTTGACATTATACCTGCACATACTTGAAGAGACTAACGGGTCGAAGTTAATTGTAAAAGTCAAGAGTTGACTATACCAGATGGGGAAGAATCAATTTTAGTACTTTTGACTACGGACACTCAATCGCTTACTAGCTAGCGTAGCTGATATCTGTTGTCCTTGTGTATCCTGTGCAGAGCTCATGCGGCAAGCTAAATTTGGAAGTCGAAACTGCTTACATGAATGAGACTGAAGTTTACTCGCAGCCAAAACAAGAGCTATCTCCTGTGACCGAAGTTAGTGTACAGGAGCGCCTCATATGTGGAACTTCAGCTCCAAATTTATCGACTCCTGAGAGTGTGGCTGCAGGTACCTACTTCATCCGTAATCTTTGTAGAATAAAACTGAGATTCAGCAACCTAGATTCATCTTATTTTTGCAACTAAACTGAAGTTTATCGTAATGAGCAGATACGGCAACATACAAAGGTAATAAAGCACTAGATCGACAAGAAAGGTTGGAACGACAAAGTCATGCAGATAATGTGAACCTGTGCACTCAAACTAATGGCAACAAGAAGGCTACAACTTACTCTTCAAGAGAAGCCATAGATTTGATTGGAGCTTTTGATAACAACTCCAAACGCCATTTATGCCCAAATGATGGAGCAAATCTACACGATTCCTCTCCACATTTGGATCTTTCTTTGACAAGACGCCCTCTTGTTGAGACAGAAATTAAGAATGGCAACGAGAACCAAATGCTAAATCGTTCCAATACCTCGGCCTTTACAAGGTGAGGTTCTTCTTAAAATTTTCCTTGCTGCTTGTTGTTTCATTGATTATGTATTAGTGGTTTTGTGATTTCTCAAGATTCTGGTCTGATTTATGTCGGGTTTATTTCAGGTACGTCAATAAGGTAGTACTCCATGGATCAAATACGAAGGCAGATAGTGATTCGACTCCTAGAAATACCAAAGTTCATTCGGGTGATTGTTTGTCTTACAACAATCCTCCAGAGAGCAATTCTAGCGCCAAAGATTCGGATTCCATGCTGCAATATGGTCTGAAAGTCCATTCAGTCCCTTTAAATCGAACAGTAGAAACTGAACAAGGGTCCGGAAATGTCTCACTAAAATTGTTTCCAGTCCCAATTTCCACGGGAGGGGTTCGAGTAGACGTACCAAGTCCAAGTTCTGCCAACCCGCGAATGAATTCTTATAACCACTTTGGTCCGAGAATATCCTCGAGCGAGCCTGGCTGTGGGCCGGAACACAGTCGGGTTCCTTTAGAAGACCAAGCCCGCTTCCTAGCCACTGATCAATGTGGCACTAGCTATTTATGCGACGGTCCTGAGGGTGGAAACGAAGGGAGTCATGTTTCTCATGACTTGAGTCGCCAACGTTCTTTCCAAAGAGAAGCCGCTCTCAATAAGTTCCGATTGAAGAGGAAGGAAAGATGCTTTGAAAAGAAGGTGACATGCCCAAATATCTTAATTCTAATGACTCCGATATTTTCATTCTAGACTGCGTAGTAGTTTTTGTTGTTGTTAAAGCTTCTAACGAAGAACTTAAATGTTTGACAGGTACGATATGAAAGCCGGAAGAAGCTAGCTGAGCAGCGTCCTAGAGTAAAAGGGCAGTTTGTACGACAAGTTCCTCCGGATCCTCCACCACCAAAGTCTGATCATTCTGGTGGCAATTCGAATGCCAATTAGTTCCGTAGGCAATATATTAGGTTCTGATTTTACAGTAAAGCGCTTGTCAATAGAATTCGGATCATACAGAGTATATTAGTGTGTAGATCTTAGAGGGGTAGAAGCATTCCGGTGATTCGTTCATATTTTTACGCGAGTTGAAGGAGGAATTTAAACATGGATACATCAATGGGAAATGGCAAGGGTCTAATGGTGAATATAGTATTGCTAAAGGTTACTCCTGCATCTCTTTCAGGACTGTGTGTATTTCAAGAAAGGCAGTCGACTGATACAGGCATGGGTGGGGATTCAGAATACAGTCTGACGATTTGCAGCGGTGCATTAGCAAAGGTTTATGGTAATTTGTGGCAATGGCTGTTTTGTTGTTAGTAAAACTAAGGCACACTAGTTTTGTTTTGTTAGTTACTAATGTTTTAGTGTCTTAATGGTTTTACTAGGTGTAACTCAACTCTATTTGCTTGATTAATACTGGAGACTTAGTCCCTCGTCCTACCAATGCTAATATCATTCGTTGTATGTGGTTGTATCGTCACAAATACCATTATGATGGCTCCTTACAATGCTATAAGGCTCGTCTTGTGGTAAATGGGAGAATGCAACAGGTTCACATAGATTGTGATGAAACTTTCAGCCCTGTGGTCAAGACCACTACTATTCGAACCGTCCTCAGCTTGGCTGTCACTCGTTCTTGGCCCATGCGTAAGCTGGATGACAAGAATATTTTCTTACATGGGGACTTGGCTGAAACAGTGTTTATGGACCAACCTCCAGGATTCGTGGATCATATTGCTCCTAATCATGTGTGTCTTCGAAAATCATTATAAAGCTAAAAACAGGCTCTCCAGCTTGGTACCAACGGTTCGCCACATTTATTTTTGTCTCGGGGTTTTCGCAGTAGTGATTGTGACTCGTCATTGTTTATCTTTCAAGCTGGTTCCGCCACGACCTATCTACTGCTTTACGTTGATGATATCATTCTTACCACATCCAGTTATAAACTTCTTCGGCAAATTATTCAAGACTTATCTCACGAATTCGTAATGTCTTATTTTGGCTCCTTGCATCATTTTCTCGGTATTGTTGCTACTTGTTCTCATTGTAGTTTGTTTGTTTCGCAACAACAATATATGCTCGAGATATTTTGGACCGAGCGTCCATGACGTCTTGTAACCTGG